>CM060958.1:106150089-106175089 GCA_030765055.1 Mantis religiosa | reverse complement strand
GACTTAACGTTGGAGGATTTCCCTTATCCTGAAATACGAATGTCTGGTAGCTAAGCCCTTAGGATCCTGTATTCATTTGAACATCATTTCATTCGGCGTCCGATATGACTTAACGTTGGAGGTTTTCCCTTATCCGATATGACTTAACGTTGGAGGTTTTCCCTTATCCTGAAAGACGAATGTCTGGTAGCTAAGCCCTTAGGATCCTGTATTCATTTGAACATCATTTCATTCGGCGTCCGATATGACTTAACGTTGGAGGTTTTCTCTTATCCTGAAAGACGAATGTCTGGTAGCTAAGCCCTTAGGATCCTGTATTCATTTGAACATCATTTCATTCGGCGTCCGATATGACTTAACGTTGCAGGTTTTCCCTTATCCTGAAAGACGAATGTCTGGTAGCTAAGCCCTTAGGATCCTGTATTCATTTGAACATCATTTCATTCGGCGTCCGATATGACTTAACGTTGGAGGTTTTCCCTTATCCTGAAAGACGAATGTCTGGTAGCTAAGCCCTTAGGATCCTGTATTCATTTGAACATCATTTCATTCGGCGTCCGATATGACTTAACGTTGGAGGTTTTCCCTTATCCTGAAAGACGAATGTCTGGTAGCTAAGCCCTTAGGATCCTGTATTCATTTGAACATCATTTCATTCGGCGTCCGATATGACTTAACGTTGGAGGTTTTCCCTTATCCTGAAAGACGAATGTCTGGTAGCTAAGCCCTTAGGATCCTGTATTCATTTGAACATCATTTCATTCGGCGTCCGATATGACTTAACGTTGGAGGTTTTCCCTTATCCGATATGACTTAACGTTGGAGGTTTTCCCTTATCCTGAAAGACGAATGTCTGGTAGCTAAGCCCTTAGGATCCTGTATTCATTTGAACATAATTTCATTCAGCGTCCGATATGATTTAACGTTGATGGGCGTACATAAATTAACTTTCTGCTTTGATTAGTATGAAATAGATAGCAATTCGTACAATCTACGGTAGTAATAGGTTGGAGAAGCTATACAAAATCACAGCGTAGAGGACATGTAAATTTCTAACAATCAACCAAAGTCTTATAATAGACCTGAGCCTCCGTCAAAATTGCTGCATAGAAATAGGTTATCTAAATATAAGGCATAGCTATGACGTCTTCAGGATACCTGGCTGTACCTACTGGACCATTCATCATCACACGTTTCTTGTTCTTCGGTCACCCACTTAACCTCACATCTATAACTAATGTGTGCGCATCTTGACCAACATGCTGGAGAAATGGCAAGGTCAGGTTATTATTTATATGTTCTTCCATACATTAAATGTTTGCGCTAAAGTTCTGAAGATAGACTACCACGGTTCAAGAGTTACATGTATCTTACCAAAGTCCTCGATAAGTTTGCACTGCAGGGAATGCTTGGTATGTCCCTCATTGTGTATCACAGAGCGAAGTTATTAAACTTCAAGTTGTGCAATATATCTTGTGAAAAGAGAACTTGGGTGCTAATAGCCATTCTTATTGGTCCTGACGTTACATTCCTTCGTCTAACCTCCATACTTAACCTGAATATGACGGAATGCGGCGGTCTCCATAGCAACACTGACAAATGTTGACATGTACGCTATGCAGAGACAGTTGTCTCAAGAAGTTCATGCGATGCATCCACTATAGTTACTATTATGTGTTTCAAATGGGAATAGTTCTCGCCTGTAGCGAATTATATACGTTACAGCCTTCACCGTTGCCACCTCAAAATCTCTCTCGCACATCTGCGAGTGTTCTTGGCGCTAGACTTGAGGGAATGCAAAGTGAATTTTACAAAGTTTTATAATAATGCAGTTGTTCAAATCACAATTTCAAAATGAATATTCGTATATTAGGCAAATATTTTAAATACTTAGTTTAAAGTTAGTTATAGTTAATGATTTACTTTTTTTTCTAATCCAACGAAAATGCCAGTGGTGCATCCATGTTGCTATGAATGTTACTTAGGTAAAGAGATAATTCGTCATTATCTTTGTCTTCATCGTCTAAGTACTGCAAATTTATGATGATAGGTTTCAAAATATTTGTTTCTTCTATTCTGTTTCTTTCCAAAAGTCGACGTCTTGTAGATTATCTGATATCTCGCGCAGTTTTCCTAGTTTTCCCAATTTCTTCGTGAATAAGTCGTTCATCATCAGTCAGTTTAAAATATTATTTCTGTTTGCAACATAATTTCAGCCCACATTTACTCTATTGGTTTGTTTTAGCAGTAGTAAGGCGCGGGAGGTGGATCGTGTCTCATTGATCCAGCTGATACACCTTTTCATGGAAGAGTAACTGGGTAATGTTGCTTTGAACTCCAGAGTAAATAGAAATAACGAACCATTCATAAACAAAGATATAATATGAAGAGGCACGTTCTGCCAGACTAGTAAGAAGCGTATCGTTTCCTCTCATCGAATTTAACAAACACCTTGGCTTATTCAAAGTTGATACAAAACGTTTCTGGGTGCACACAATTCCACGTTGTGGACGCCAATTTGAAGCAATAATTTAATGGCGTGCAAATAAGTCGGCGACCAATGAGGTTTCTCTCAGGGTATGCGTGGATGTGTGAGAAGGAGATTTTAATCATATATACGAACCGACAAATATTCCAGACAAAACCAGAGGACTGCCTTAATCGCCCTCACGCCTCAGACTGTTCTCATCGACCTCACGCCGAAGACTGTTCTCAATAACCACAGATGCGCGTGGGTGGGTGTATCACTTTCACTCTGAAAACTCCTTTTCAACCAACGTCCCTTTGTGGCTGTTTTGTCGCCATTGTAAATGATCCAAAGAATTCACTATTCATACAAGTCAAGTGAGCCCCTTTAGAAAACTGCTAAGGACGCTGTTTCTTACATTGCTTTTGTTATGACAACTTTCCCCACAACTGCTGGACTCAACTGGCCTTGCCCTTCTCGTAACAAAGAACCAACATTCCTTTAACATCCATCATGATTCTTTACTTCTGGCAAACCTTAATTTCGGTATCAAAGTACACATTTCTTTTACCACGTCATGTCAAATGTTTACGTTTCAGTTCTGAGTAATTTCAAATATACGTTCACGCATGCTTGCCAACAAATATTAATATTCATTACAGTGCTTATGTCGCAATGCATTGTTATAATATAATGGTGTCTACTTTATTTATTTGTATTACGAAGACTATTTGAGCTAAAAATATGATGTTTTACTGTTATGTTGAAGACATTACTCTCTCCTTTCTCATGAATCAGTTTTTGCAAAATTAAAATTTTTGTCTTAGCGCGAATAATATTTATAGTATGGCGCTCGTCACACACCACTTAGGGGGAATACAATACAACTCCGCAGTACTCCGATTGGTTGCTCACCTAGTAGCGCTCAGGGACAAACCATGCCATTTAAAACACATAATAACGGCGTTCAAAAATGATTGGCACTACACCTTTTTGCTTACAGGAACCATTTATTGAACAAACTCATTCAGGTAACATTACACGTATTCTCCGCCAATGTCTATGCACTTGTTCCATCGCTTTATCAGCTGGCGTATTTGCGTAGCAAATAATTCTTTGGCGGTATCCCGACGCTAATGATGGACATGCCATGCCATGAGGTGCTGGCTGGCTGTATACAGCCAGAAGGTTTTTGCTGCGTGCCCACCCGTTAAGGGTTTTACCGCAGATAAGGTTACAGTTGGGATTTTGTAGGATGTGTTGTAGGTTTTGAGGTTTGGAGTTAATTCTGAGGTTACAAATAGTACCTTCGGGTTGAAGGGCATGATGGACATCTGCATGAAGTTGGTCATTAGTGGTGAACTTCTTACCCCGCACGACCTCTTTCATCTATTTTATTAGAGAATAGCCACTAGGACAAATCGGGTGAATATGAAGGATGAGGCAGCACAGTAAACCCTATACCACTCGCAAAAGTTCAAGGTATATGAACGCTGGCCAATGCTCAAGCGGAGCGCTGTTGCCAAGCGCAGAGCATGCACATAAGAGCAGTTTTACCCGCCAGCAAAGCTTTTCGTTATTATTACCGTAATTAAACAACACATTAAATATTCCTGAAACATTAAGATCTTACCTTGACACACGTCGTAGCAGTGGAACAGGAAGCACGGTTTCCAATTCAGTAACTCGACTTCATGGATTTTTCCCGGAGATTGAAACACAGGCACGCTCCCCGTTCCTAAGGATGAAGCTGCTTCACTACAAATTCGTGACACTGTGTGCACACTGCCTATATCACAAGCTTACAGAGTTAATTGCTGGGATTTTGAGAAATCTACAGTTTCCCTATATCCTCTATTGGAGAGTTTTCGTAAAAACTGGTTCATATCAAATGTAATTGTTCTGCCCTGAGAATGAATCACTTCACGTTTGTTGATCGAAAAACCACTTGTCCCAGCTCGAGGAGCATGTTCACACACTCGGATCACAAACACGACGGACGAGGGCTCTCAGCATGCTTCCACTCAATTAACTGGAGTTTCTTTTCCGTAGTCTCGTGGAAAACCATTACTCGTCGACGGTGACCAGTTGCTTAAAGAATTCCTCTGAATCTGCACTATGCTGTTGCAGCAACCAATGGCATACCTCCATACACTTCTGTTTCTGGACATTAGTGTTGGTATGTATACCCATTATTCACACACCTTTTTCATCATCAAATCTTCGTGGATTATGGTATGAAGGGTTCCCCGTGGTAGACCTGTTGCCTGCACTAATTCATCAAATATGATTCGCGTGTTCTTCATTATCAGATCATTGACAAGCGCGGGTACTGTTTGGTTTGCGTGCAGTTGCTGGACGCCCAGTGCTTTTGTGTTTTTCAGTACAGTCCCTACCGTCTTAGAATTCGGAAACTTGGGCCTGCGACTTGGTACCGACTCCCCACATATTGCCACTATCCTCTTGTGGTTGTCTGACGCAGTCACTTCTTCCATCCACAGAAACCACACAGTCCACCTTTGCCCGTGCTTGTCTTCTTCCATGTTGTTTCACTGATGTCCACAAGCATACTCACAAGACCGTACAATTGCTGCTCCAGTACTCCGTCTATGGGAAGTAGCAACATTATTTAGTGGCACTAGACAATACTATCGCCTATATTCACCCATACATCGACACTTATCTTAAACTGCTACTTTGCAGGAGTTATTGAGGGAGTGTCAATCATTATTGAACGAACTAAACATTTAAATATTTACTTAAATATTAAACTGTAATGCTGATTCTACAATTATTATAATATGAGATACTTATTCTTGGAGGGGGAAGTGGCAATTGAATTACTTATTCGTTATATTATTTACGAAATACCAATTTTTTGGTTATGGAATAGTTGACAATGGAGGAAGTTCTTGTCGTAGTTGTTGTAATTTGTAGAAAATGTTGAAGATGCCCATATTTTGGCTTTTTCTTCAAAGAACACTAACAACACATTTTCATATAATTAATTTCTATGTTCTTTACCTTGCACCAGTCCAGGAGCTTGTTGTATGCAATGTCGTATTAGTTTCTTGATTTTTATACTAATTTTAATTTTATTCCATGTGCTGCTTATCAGTTTTATGCGTTATTTCCCGCCCTCCGATTAAGCCAGAATGAGGTCATAGTTGACTAGTGAGTATCTTGAAATCATAGAGCCCTCTACGGAGAAGAAGAGCTAATTTTTGCGGAACAGTAAGAAAATTACAGCGTTCTGAGTGTGGTTTCGCAGGTAACTAATACAACCAGCTTTCCCTGGATATGAACATAAATCACAGCGTCTTCATGGTTGAATGCTACCTTCGTACCGGCATTAAAATTGGTGATACATATAAAAATAATTTAAACCGCTGCATAGAGGAGTTCATGCAACGCTTTCCGGCATTCAGACAAGTCCCTCGGAGCGCAATGTTCTCAAAATATCCAGGTAACGTAAAAATTGACATACTTTTGTTTGTAACATGAACGGCTTACGTTCTGTCAGTATACGATATAAATTTTTTGTCATTCTCACGCTTAATCAAAATGTCTTAATATTGGTATCCTTATGTCTTTTAAAACCAATAGGTGCATCAAACATTTCCAAAATACAGGTTCAGTTACTCGCAAATAGAGAGACATTGGACGCTATAAAGCGACTGGTCCCGATCTAGAAGTAATAATGTTATTATAGAATTGAAATATAATAAACTGGAAACATAACTTGTTTAGACTTGGATGAAAGCTTTGTACATATTGTAACAGTAATTTATTTTTCATTTCTAGAACATGTTCTGCTAATTTTTTGGTTTGTAATGAAGTTACATTGTGAGGAAACTGTGGGTGATAGAAAATAATTGAGATCAAATTTTAATATTTCTATTTTATGTGACATGTTTGCAAAATGCAAATTTGTCTACTATAACAGAAAAACAGATGTTCATTGTGAAATAAATGTTCACTGGCGTATCATTTCATATATGCTTCATTGTATACTTTTATTGCATTTATATTACATTTCACTTACATTGCAGTATATAGTTTTTTTTTAAAAAAAAAACAGGTGTATCTACACACCAGGTGAAATTACGCACCTTACGCGGGCAGACCCAGCTCTCAAATAGTATATTTACCTGCCGGTAAGAGAGGCCGTAAATCTGCTGTCAGCATATCATATACGATCGCAAGCCGCTAGGGGAATCGTATATAAACTTGCTCCATCAGCGATGCTATTGATGACGATGCTATTTTGCGCTGTAAAACCACAGATAAAAATGAACACCGTGTATAATCCATATTCACTTTTTTTTTTAAATTTACGTCCTCCAACGTTAAGTCATATCGGACGATGAATGGAACGGATGAAATGATGCTCAAATGAGTCCGGGGTCCATGGAGCTTAGAGTTATGTGACATTCATCTTACAGGATAAGGGAAAACCCCGGAAGAAACCTTATCCAGGTAACTCACCCTGACCGAGATTCGAACTCGGGACCTCTTGAACGTGAGGTAGCCATGCTACCACCACGCTACCAAGGTGGGCTTCACATTAAAATTGCCGCCATTTTATGTAAACGTTATTTAACTCGGATTTACGGCGATTGTCACATTCCTTAAGAAGACAAAGTTCGCATTGCCGAAGTATTAAAGTCTTTTCAACACTGAGCGAAAGGATTTTCTGCTTTTAACACATTCATGAATTACTAAAAGTCACAGTTTTACCATGAACTGTCAATAAAGTATTTTTGTACCATGCAGGTTCTTGTAGAGGACAACCTGGATGTAGCCTCGCGTGTTCGCGGAACCATTTTGCTCGGTTTAGAGCGTGCAATACATGACAGTGTTAGCACCGTCGATTGTTATTTTTAGTATCACTCGTCGCCGGCACCTTTCAACACAGCGACACTAATCCATCAAGAAAGATTTCCAAACAGAAGACTGTATCTTTGGATGTTTATTTATTGAACTTCTGGATACTTACTGCAACACCGTACTTCGCAGAATTTTAATGGAACATCATGAAACCTTTACAGAAACTGCAACTGTTACATATATAGGACTTAAGGAGAAAGTGTGAATTTATACCTGGATAAACTACCATGATCGGCCACGTTTTGACGTCTAAATCTAATAATTTGTCTCGTGTGGTTCAACACAACCTCTTACAAATGCAATCCTAATAAAACTACGTGCATATTTGTATCTTCTCTTTTCTGTGTCGATTGGGTTTCTATATTAATCACAGAGACTAAGATACTGGTGGAAAACTTTCTTTACATTTCTTTAGGTATCTGAATGGTTTTTTAGGTTTTAGTGTTTTGTTTGACTTGAAGTAATGGAAACTGAAGTGCTGTCGATTTATTTTCAATGATTACAAGTTGGGAAACTTTCTTTACATTTCTTTAGATATCTGAATGACTTCTTAGGGTTTAGTCTTTTGTTTGCCTTGGAGTAATGGAAACTGACTTGCTATCGATTTCTTTTTAATGATTCCAAGTATATTTATTCATCTACTAAAGATCACAAAATACATTCGACGTGATGACCCAATATCAACACTTTGCACAGATATTTCTTGGTGCATTAAAAGAGTTGCAGAACTTGACGGGGCAATTCCAAGCAAACACGTGATGCATTAACGTGAGACACGTTTTACTTATCTTACTTACAAGTGAAGAGGTGGAGAGGATCGCAAGTTCAGAGACTTGCACTGGAGTGTGTAGTCAATGATGATACGAGGTGCGTTCATGTTATAAGACCTATTCTTCTCAATACCAAATATGAGCTTCACGTGTGTTTAAAAATAACCAAGACTCCTTGTGAATGCTTGACACAGATGGCAGCACTGTACAGCGCATAGAGCTCAAGTGGCAGCGGGGAGAGTTAGGACTGTTTTTTCTATTTAAAATGGCGACGTTTTCATAGCAAGAACATCCTGTAATCATTCGTTTTCTCCATTTTCGTGATGTTGTACCGATTGAAATTCATCGCTAGTTCAGTAAGGTATGTGGGGATGGTGTCATGGATGTCTCTAATGTGCGTTCCTGGGTGCCAAAGCCAATGAAGGCAGACTTAGTGTGGCAACAAACGAAGACAGTCACAGCCTCGCACTAGCTGGTCTGACAAAATGGTCCAGAGCGTACAGAGCGTTGTTTTGGAGAATCGCCGATTGAGCGTTGCAGACATCGTCTCCAAAATTTGCATTTCCGTAGGATCTGTGCACACAATCATGCATGAATATCTGAAAATGCGAAAAGTGTCTTCCAGGTGGGTGCCACGAATGCCAAAGGGCTGCGCGCGTAGCAAATTGTCAGGCAATATTTGAGTTTGATTTATGAGTCACTATGTTTACACTCAAACTTCACTTACTTGTTGTATAATTGAAACGTTTTCAAGATCATTCGATGTCATCCTCAGCTGTTTGGTGACTGTTGTCAGGCAATGTTGACGCATGATGACAGCATGAATGGAACTTTTTTCAATCGATTGTGACAACGGATGAGACGTGGATGCCCTTTATTAACCCTGAAACGTAACGCCATTCGGTTCAATGAAAGCACACAGATTCACCGCCACCTAAAATGTTTCGGGTGAGCGACAGTGCTGACAAAATCGTGGTGTTGATCTTCTGGGACAGAAATGGTGTAATCTTTACCCATTGCACTCCAAAGGGCACTACGCTGACAGCTGCATCCTACCAAAATGTTTTGAAGAATAAACTCCTCCCAGCATTGCGTGAAAAACGGGCGGAAAAGGTTGGACATGTGCTCTTTCATCAAGACAATGCACCAGCGTATCGGGCGAACGCGCGCAGGAGTTTGTAAGTGACAACTTTGAGGTGATTGCTCATGCTCCCTACTCTCCTGGCCTGGCTGACACCCCATGGTCCCAGATTCACTAGTCGTGTCGCTATTGCCTCAGATTTTCCAGTGGTCAAAACACACTCCTAAAGAAGCGTTCGCAGCGGCCATGGAATCCTGGCGTCGACGTTGTGAAACATGTGTACGGCTAGCGGGAGATAACGTTGAGAAGTGACACTAGTTTCACATTTTGCTAGTGATTACCTTGTGAGCAAAAAAAAAAAAAAAAAAAAAAAAAAAAAAAAAAAAAAAAAAAAAAATAGGAGGTGTTATAACTTGAACGCCCCTCGTAGATAAGAACCACATAGATAGATTTTTTAAAATTCTGATATGTTACATTCCATTAATTTTTCTACCCATTTCCAACAGTTCAACAGTCCAGCTATCCAAATTTAATAAACATACGGCTAGGATATGTACCATTTCCAGTGAATGACAACGTGTGGAAGCGTACTATAAACATGACCCGATATGTCTGGAAATCAGTAAGGATAAGGAAGCCCTAAATTGAAAAAAGGTCCAAATAGGATGGTTAAGGAAACAGGCACAAAAATGTTCAAAGTTAGTTGTTTTCAACTAATTCTTTATACTGCCATGATTCTAAATATAACGATGTACCTTTTTTGCCTTAGAAACTGTAAACAATTAGGTTTAGTACATGCCAATTAAATGTCTGTCTCTGGCTACAAATGGCTATTTCTTTAAAAACACTGAAAGCCATTACGGTTTCTTTTTATGCTCTAAGTGCCCTATCTCCTCTAAATTTGACCTAAAGGACCCGAGCGAACATTGGGAAAATTTGGAATAAAAGTTTAGAAGGCGAAACTTATATCCAGAAGCGAAGCCAAACAGTGTTGTCCCAATGTTTCTACCTACGTAGGTCGAAGAGAAGGTTGTAATGTTGTGCTTCCAAGATCCCACTCGGAAGTCCTCTTTTTGTCCACGATCCGCTCAGACGAAACGTTCCCTCCCGGTACGCTGCGTTATTCAATTGTCGAACTTCTTGCTCTCTCTACAAGCGGTACTAGCGCTACTTAGCGCTCGGCGGCAGCACTCGTAGAAGACTCGTAACTAGGCAGCATCTAAAGGGCTGGAGAAGAGCAACACAGCTCGGATGCTGAGAAGAGCCATAGTTACAGTTGAGACTAGAGGTTCTACACCAATTAGTCCAGGACCCGTAGGTCCAAAGACCCGGGCCTCCTTCAACCAGGGAGTTGCCGAGCTGTCCCAAAAGGGCGCCCGGCGCCTCCGTGGGGCTTTCGATAGGGCAAGACCTAGAGACTAACAAGTCCTCCCAACTCGTCCTGAGGACACAAGACGGGATGGAAGTGGATACGCCACTTACGCGTGCCAACACCAAAATGGGAAGGCTACCGATATGACCTCGGTGGGGCCGCCTAGCGATCTAGCACACCTTCTACTAGCTCTGCAGGCTAGTACCCCGGAATATTAACGACTTCCCTCAACCTCGTCCGAAGACATACCCCATCACCCACGGGTATCGGGAACCACTGCCCCCTCGATACCAACCCAATCCGAACAGCCCCCAAAGGAGGGGCTCGAATTTTCGGCCCGAGGTTCCTCCAGTAACGTCAGAGGTGTACCACGAGTGCTAGGGGTCCGCAACGCCCGCACCACAGCAGCTGAAGGGGACGGATCGCCTCCCCTACGAGAAGCCATAGTTACACAAGGTAGATGAATCTATGGGAGGAGTTGGGTACAGTACTCCCCGCCTTCCAACCAAGCTACAGCATGCGGAGAGGGAGCCGACAAACACCCAGCAACCGGTAGGCGGCATGCAAATATATATATATATATATATATATATATATATATATATATATATATATATATATATATATATATATATATATATATATATATATATATCACTTCCAGAAATACAAAATACAATAAGATAGAATGCAAAAGCATATATGAAGGCAAGGCAAAGATAAAGATAAAAAAACTAGAACAAAAGTAACAGGCTAATTGAAAATGTATTAACAAGAGGTGTGTATAAAACATGTATATAGAAAAATATGTATATAATATAAAAACAATAAAATATAAATATGAATACAAGCAAAAGGTGCAACATAGAACATTCTAACAGAATATGAGTATGCATAACTTTATAAGATGGGTATACCCGAGCAGATGAAACAACTGGCCAGTGGTACCACAATAAAACACAAAACAGCTACACAAAAGGGGAAAAAGTCTGGACATAAAACATAAAAAACACGTAAGACAAGGAAAGATAACGGGAAAGTACGGAAGAAGAACACAATACAAAGATAGAGGTAAAAGGAAAGAATGGGGCATGGAACCACGGCATTAGAGGAAGATATCAAGCTCTTGGTGAGAGAACGAGCAAAAGAATACAAATGCAGGTGCTTGGTAACAACACGTCAAAAACCATGTATTTATAATTATTAATCATTACTCAAAATAAACAAATTGTACAAATGCTTATAGTAACAATGGAACCGAGGAACTACAGTAAGCTTTAAGCCTTCGTTGTTGTGGTAGTTGCAGTTAAGTAGTTAAGAGAATTCCTGCGTTGGAAGATTATACAAAACCTTGTCTAAATCCCCCTCCCAGTTTTAACCTTACAATGAATAAACACACTTTCTCATGTCCACAGGTGTTAGGCAGAAACAGTGTTCAAACAAGTCTAATGTTACATTCACATGACTTGCTCTATTCTGTATCATTATTAGAGTACACGAACTGTTCTTAGACTGTTTATTTTTCCCTCTGCAGCTCTTTAATTAGATTAAACTTTAGCAGGGATAGCTAAATTACACGTTTCGTTATAATAAAGGCACTGCGATTGTTAGATGTTTAACTCAAGGCTATATACGAGGGTGGTCTGAAAAGTTTCCAACCTCAACATGAAGATGGAAGCACTCGTAAATAAAACCTAGCGTATTTCGTTGTTCATCTGTTGACACTTACTAAAGTTTCAGACATTTTGGACGCTCAGTTGTTATGCCACAGTCGGTGGAGTGTGTTGATGTGAGTGTTTTTATCAAAATGGACAAAATCGAGTATCGAGCTGTCATTAAATATTTGTTTTTGAAAAAAAAAATACCCCTACGCAAATCTAAGATTAGTTAGATTCTGATAATCTGAAGATCATCATGATCTGATGATCCTATCACCGTATTCGGTGTGCCGGAAGTTTGTCCCCTAGGAGTTCTTTTACGAGATATTGAAAGATATTGAATATATTAGCATGGGTTGTTGGTTTTAAGCACACATAAGAGATATCGGTACTGCTATGCTTTTAATCCACATCTTATGACAGATTAATGTACCCTACAAAGAAACGAATAAATTGGATTTACAGTTTTATTTAAGTTAACACGGAGAAGATAGAATAATAAGTTTTTCAAGAGTGATTTTAGAAGAGTGATTAGAGAAACTAATGTGATTTCAACATAAGGTTTTCTAAATATAGTAATTATAATTTAAGTTTCGACTTTATTTAATTATTTTTCTGGTAATTTCTGTTCTATTTTGTGTTCACATGAATATGATTTACATGTATCATCTCTGTATTTAGAACATTGTATGTGGTTGAGCGGTAGGAATAAACAATTGAATGTTTTGTTTCCAGACGCTCGGTCCGAGATAACCAGAGCCAAGCTGGCTCACCAGTTCTGGTTCAGCTACCCGCCACCGGGGGCGGGCAGTAGCCGCTCTCAGACCGACGAGGAGAAAAAGGAGAAGAAAGAAGCGGCAGAGGCCCTTGCTAGAGCCGAGCACGCTCAGCAGGTAAGTGCTCAAGTAACAGAAACTTGTGTGTCTCACACTAGAGCGTAAGGTAAGGCAGTAAGATGATGACTCTGGTATCAGGCGGCGCAGCAGCAACGGGCGCAAGCCCGAGCAGAGCGCGCCCTGGAGCGTGAGCAGCGTGAACTGGAGCGAGAGGTTCGAGAGCAACAAGAATACCAGCAACAGCAGCAGCAACAACAGCAGCAGCAACAGCAACAACAGCAGCAAGTGATTCAACAAAGGGAATGCCGTTCTGCCTCGCTACAGTCAATGTAAGTTCAACAATCTACTATCTACTCGAGTAGTGTAGGGGCTTCCTTATATTTTAGTTAAGCTGGAGAAAACGTCGTGAGGAGCGAAGATACACAAAGTAAAGCACCAGCAATGGGCATTTTATATAGAGTCCTTCAGAATTCATTTGAAAGCTTTATATCATTATAAACATAGTAATATTTTTCACAGGATGAAACAAAAGAAGTCACATACTTGGACAAACAATGAGGTGTTATAAAACATTCGAAAGAAGTTCTCGGTTCTCTTGTTCAAGGTACACCATTCTCACCGTGACTCCATGGACACCACTTTTCATATGATTAGAATACTAATAATTTCTTGCAAGATTGTATATTTCGGTTGCGCCGGCCTCTGCAGCGTGTCTGCGTCACGTTGAAGAGGTTCTGAGTTCGAATCTCGGTCAGGGTGAGTTGTTAGATAAGGTTTCTTCCGTATCCTGAAAGATAAAAGTCTGCTAACTCTAAGCTCTATGGATCCTGAGCTTAAGATTACAGATATATAATTACAGATATATAATATTTCGACTGCTGTTGTATTTTTCGCTGTCAGGAAAACTTGTTAATTAACGTAATCCCACAACCAGAAGTAGGGCGTATCACGGTGGTCCCTTCGTTGGAAAGTGTCTAATGACCGGAGCTAGGAAGTTCGTACCGATTTCCTCGAACAGTGTAAGAGCGGCCAGGCTTGGCTATACAACACAGCTCTACTAGCAAGGGCAAGGTTCATCGTATAATGCAACTCATTACTGCAAAACAGCTGTAACTGCATGAAACAGAATACGTTGGTAGGAAGGAAGACATTCGAATAACATCTTTGTTGTGCTTCAAAGATGAGCAACTAAATTTGTAGTACAACCATTGGTGTTTTCTAGAAGTGCACTTATTCATATCCTTATTTACTTCATTATTTACATTTACATTTCAGTAGGATACTTCAGCAAACATGGAAAAAAGAGAAGCCAGATCTAGGAACTGAATTAGCTGAAATCATTAACGAATTTGCAAAAGATTATCAATCAGCTAAATCTTGCTTTACGGGGCATAGAATTAGTATTTCATTTGAAAGTCTTCAGAGGAACACTATTGTTTTAGTAACACGGCCGCAGATGAGTAAATATGTAGTAAACTTCCCGCTTTTGGCATTTTTTTCTGGTAAGAATCTTCAGAATTTTAATAAATTAATTTTATTATTTGTATATTATTTTACATTTGATCAGGAAATGTTACAATCCACGTTATAATTGCTTGGGTGTTGCCACAATGTGTCTATTTAAATAATGAGATCAGCCAGAGTCAAACCCGTTTGCACTATATAAGAATTTGTATGTTGTACATAATGATTTAAATAGATGTGCATTTACCAATGTCAGTAATTTTTTCTCTGGACAACCGGTTTCAATACCTCTCCGCTGTGCGTTTCTTATCTATAACTTGTTTGGATGCCGGGAGAAGGCTGGTCGCAGTCAGCATAGGGAACGTCGAGCGGTACGAACTTGCTAGCTCTGCTAATGATGATACACTCCAGAGATCTGGGTAGTTGATTATTTTGCTGCGATGTAGATATGGGGCGGACTTCTTAATTTGTTAAGGATTCTAAATGCTATTAGACCTTGAGTAAAGCTCTTGTTGCTTTCACAATCACATCGAATCAGCAGTATTCCATTTAGTGATAAGAACCATGGTTCATTACTAGAAAATTCTTCGAGTATGAACAAAATTACTAATATTTTACTCAAGAAACTCCACCCAAGGTAGCAAAGGAAAAGAAAAATACAAATCCCAATGTTTGCCAAGTATGTGATTTATCTGTATACCCTATCTCATATATTATAATATTTATAGCGGTTAAAATTTGGAAGTGACATTTGAAAGACCCTGTACAGCCAAAAAATTACTACTGTAAACATAAATAATTATTTTATATGCTGAATTAAAATGGGAAAAAAATTACAGCCTGCTAGTAGCACTCTCCAGCAAAAGGACTGAGGTGTCGCCCATGCTGTTGCCACCACTAAGTAACGTTAAAATAGGCACACATCGCATGGAATAGTTATGATAAAAGAGACTGAAAGACGATTAGCGCGCAAATAATAAGTTCTGTGATGTGGAACCTCATAAAAGTCGAATATAATTTGTTGGATAGATACATGCAGCAAAGCAGATAATTAGCAAGCATTTTTCTCCACAAATGGTACACTAAGGTCAACAAAGCAACTCACAAGCTCTTTGAAACAGATCGGTACAACTTAGTTTAGGTAGCTACACACGTGCAACTTTGGGAGAGTATTATACACAATTAGGAGATTACATTACACTATTTACATCTCAGAGAAAATGTTGGAAGTTTCCTCCACCAGCATCTATACATGATGCGACTGTAGACACTGAAGTTGATATGGGTACTTTCAAGACATTTGTGGAGCAGCTGTATGATACCGAAGCAGCTTGAAGGTTATTTCCAGCAACATGGAGCAATATGCCATACATCTACTGACACCATCGAACTTGTAACCAATTTCTTTGATAATCGAATAACCTCAAACGGCCTGTGGCCCCTAGATCCCCTCAACTAACCTTACCGGATTTTTTCATGTGGAGGTTATCTAAAAACACAGTGTACAAGAATAGGCCACGGAAAACTGATGTTTTCAAAGAATCCATTCGAACCTAAATAAGTAACATTGGCGAGGATACTCTCCGTAAAATTTAAGAGAATAAGGGTGCAAACATGTATAGATGCTGGTGGAGGACACTTCCAACATTTTCTCTGAGATGTAAGTAGTGTAATATAATCTCCCAAAGTTGCACGTGTGTCCCATTATTGATTCAAAAGTTATGGCTTATTGAAATTGTTCAGGTTTATATGGATCGCACTATAGTTATTTTATATTAATTATCATTGTCCATATGACTTCAGGTAAGTGATACGTTATGTTTTTACCTGTCGCTAGTTGAAACGGAGCTTCCTAAGGCATCAATTTTAAACCTATTTACGTCCTTGTAAAATGTTAAAATACAGTGATTTACGAAACATAAATGTATATAAAATTATCCTACCTGCTATTTGAATACAAAAACTAAACATAACCTTAAATTTCAAAAACGTAAGGTCCTAGGCTGTACTGCGGCTTGCTACGGCCCTACAACCTCTCACTCATGTCTATCATTTTGCTTACGTTCTTTAGTTTAATGACATTCTTGGATATTATCCACTAGAAGCCGCTTCCTTACGAGTTAAAATACTCCAAAAAGCCAACTCGCTTAACATTTTAGTACTTTTAATAACTTGGTAGTAATAAATGAAGGCAATCAGTGATGTCTTGGTCTTACCAGTTATTGCCAGCACTAGCTCACTCCTATTTCGCGATATTTTACTCCGAAATGTTGGCAATCTTCAGAATGAACTCCATGAATTACGACAGCCTCAGAACTCCCACTAGTAGCTCACCTGTAAACTAACCAGAGAAGGTAAGTACTGTTTTTGGTTATTTTGATATTTTAGTGTGCTTTATAATTAAATAAACAGCTATGAAATGAAAGTGAAGTGTCAAATAATTACTCGGCTGTTACAGTTCCTTTTATACATTAACACCCTTCTCTCATTGTATATTTTCAGTGCCAGATGGACACATGGATTGTGTTCACGTATTTTGCTCTGATAGGTCTAAACTTAATGCCACTCAGCTAACAGCATATTAAACATACTTCTCTAAGTGGAGCTGGAACAGCCTATCTCACCAACGTTAAAATGAGTTTTCTGGTGAACCAGTGAATGTATCAACTTGAAACTTTTACTTGTTTTTTGCAACACTTTCAAAATTCATTAAAGATAATAGATCTTATTTTAAGGTTTTAGTAAAGGATATGTGATTTTTTAAATAAATGTCTTGAATTTAGTTCTAAAAATATTAAAGATTTTCTTTTTAAATTCAAATTTTCACACATCATTCTACTTTAATTCCAGAAAAAATGTATACTTGTAGCTGTCGTAGTTTTATAGATGAGCGCAAACAAATAAAAAAATAAAACAAAGAAAAAACAACATTGAAGTTTTGCTATGTTGAAACTACACCTTAGAATTTTCGCAGATCCATATTTTACATATTTTTCATAATCAGCATCCTTCCTCTTTCAGTTTTCACTCCTCTCCTTCCTAGACTCCATAGCCACTGGCTCAATGGTATTATTAATTATTTTGTTAAATTTTGCGGGGTAGGGGCTGTTAAATTGAGAACAGCAGCCAATGTCTCACCTGCCGCAATTCTCTTGTCAATGCTTCTTAAGCCATAAGAAAACCTTACACTTACTTCTGCAACACTTTCAAAAGTTCTGAATGTTTCAAATGTATATTCTTTATTACACTTCTGGCAACTGAGTGATAATGTAGCTAACAATCCATTTTGTTTCTTAGAGTTCTCTGATTTGACATTTTTCATTTTCCCAAAATTGACACTGTACAAAGTATCTGTATCTACCAAGTGAAAACTTGATCTAATATTATTATTTACTTTTGTTAAATTGTCATCACTGTCATTACACAATGAAGAAACGAATTTTTTCCTTGAAGAACCAATTTTCACTTCACAATCATCACCAATGTTTGAGGTTGGGCTTGACGAAGTCAATATATTGTCATATGTTATTACACTTTTTCCCATTTTAGGGGTTGTTACTTTATTTTTCCGCACCTTTAACTGCAATGGTCATATCGGCGGCCGTTCTCCTTTGGAACATATCGAAGGTGTTAACTCTTGTTCGGTTGCTTTTTAATCATTACATCACGCACACTTTCACACTCTCATTCATACTTCCAGACGAGGAAGTATCTTGGACGTAGAAAAATCCCCACCCTCACCGCTGGGAATCGAACCCGAGACCTCTAGAACGGCAGGCAGGTGCTCTACCCACTGAGCTATGGTGTAACTCTTATTATATAATCGAGATTACTTAAACTGTTTATACTGGTTCCCATGCCGATTTCTTACATCAAAATTGGCTCTTCCCATCTAGAAAACAGCACTAGTAGTTCAAAACATACTAAACAAAGCATAGAAGAATTAACATCAGATGCATAGATTAATGTTAATAGAAAAAACGCAGACTTAATTTCCTAATAAGGATGTGCTCTGGAATATAGCTTCAATAAGGTTACAACCAAGGAGAGAAAAGTTACAAATGGCTAATGGGGGGCGTGGCATACTGTGCAGCCTTTGCAAAATGAGTTTATTTAGGACTTTTAAAACTATGGGACAGGAAAATAAATATCGTTATTTGCTTCTACAACATCAGGGAATATTATTTTAGCAATGATTCATTTTGCGAAATTTCACACCAGAATGCCATTCTGGCTCCCCTTAAGCCATAATCAATATCATTGAATTACACAATAAATACTATTTATTCATACATAAAATTAATCTGATTTGTTAAAGGCAATAATAAAATAAGGTTACAGCACTTCTAGTCAAAGAATGCGTAAGTATAAGTAAGTTACTATTGATGATTTTACATGTGATTTATTTCGTAGAACAGTTAGGATTTATGATACTTTAAATTTCTTAAAAGATAGTAATGTATACACTTTGTGCATCAGCTGTTAATGGGTTGAGATGTTTATTTAGCAACCCACTGTTGCTGCTGTCATACCACATTTGACCAATAAGATGTTAGAAAAGAGGCTTACAAACAATCATGGCTGTTTAACCTGTATTTCCATCAACTCACTACCATCTGTTAATTTTTTTGCGATCGTTACTTCTAAATTATTCAACGTGAGCTAAAGCACTAAGCAAAACAAAGACAATTAAGAATATTACATGGAAGCAGATGGATAAATAATTTAATAAGTTAATATTTTCTTTCTTCTAAGTTTTATACACCTTTTAGTTGTGAGATAAAACAAAACCAAATATCTTTACGGTGTTTTACATTCTGAGTTATTTTTACATTTCGTATTCTAAGCTTCTCTACCTCTTCCATTTCCTTAATAGGAGTCCTTCGAGCTGAAGAACAGTAATATACAATTCTTCTCTAAATTTTCTCAAGTTTCCTCGTCCCCTTAAGCACGATGGGAAAAATCAAAACATTCAGAAGAGAGATGTTGTAAACCTGAAAGGTCTTGGCAATAATAGCTTCTTTTACCACACTGGAAGGAATATTTCTATTGTATTCTGGTCATTAGCGTCGTAAGAAGGGCAAGGACCTCCCGGCACATTTATAGCTCCGTGGAAGAAAACAGCAAGTCCTGAACAGTAGTATTGTTACTTTTTACCAAATTTTCCATCACACACTATAAAAAGTGTCAGCTAGATACCAAACTTGGAAATAACATAGCCCAGGAATACGAACAAGGTTCAGGGTTTGACTCTACTTCCTCCTCCTTCTTCGGGCCCAAATGACCTTGCTGTTGACGGGCCCTAAAGCACCACACACACACACTCACTCGCTCCTCCTTCTTCCTACCTCCTCCAACATTAAGTCATATTGTACGTTGAATGAAATGGGTGATCTGATGCTTAAATGAGCCCATACTCCATAGAGCTTACAGCTACCCGACATTCATCTTTCAGGATAATGGGAAACCTTGAAAACAACCTTATCAGTTAACTCAGCCTGACCGAGATTCGAACTAGGAAGCTCTTGAACGTCAGTCAGACACGTTTATACCTTCCGTACAGTTGCGGACCAGGTTAGATTCCAGAGACCAGCTACTCTGTGAAGAAACTATGGTTTATTTCCTGATTACCAAAGAGAAATCCATAGTTGTTTCTCTTTTATTACAAGTTTATTTTTTCTCAGATAGATTTTCGTGCTGCCAAGGAAAGAAAGCGCAGGTGCCTCTTTGTGAAGTAGTTCTCGGCCCTGCCAGATTGCAGGCTTGTCTTCAGGCACCTCTCGTTTGTTGAGCTACTTTAGTTTCCATCAGTATGAAGCCTTGTATGAATAGCCACCGTTGTGATTGGGTTATCAAGTCTAGTTATATCACTTGTTGGGTTGAAATGCGAGTTGGCACCAAGTCATAAAGAGAGAAAACTAAAATCTTACAATTGTGACTGATATGTTTTCTATGGAAGTAAACCGAGGACACTAACTAAGAAACAATTTGTTGAAACTTGATTTGAAGCGATTTGATAATTATTTGTACAGTTTCTATTACAGTTTCATTATAATGATTTTAACATCGAACACGCACTATTATACATCCTGTACAAATACATGAAATTGCTGATCCACGATTTACTCGCTGACTTAGGTCTCCTGGCCATAAGCCTTTGGTTTTCCTGAGCAGCTTGGTGTCATTTCTTCTTATCCTTTGCTTCTTTTACCCTAATCCACTTTTCTCTTAACCTATGCAAGAATTCTCCTATACAACTATTTTTCTTTTCACTCATCCCCGTTAACATGCGTAACGCCACTACCTCTTTGCTCACGCTGTCCCATTTCTTATTCCATATTTTTCTCCTGAAATTTGTTAACTCCTTACATTCTACCAGATAATGAACAGTGCTCTGTTCATCTCCACAAAATTTACATATCCCTACCTCATTACTTCTCAACCCTTTTAGATATATTATTCCTACCCTCATCCATGCTATGCCTTCTCTTCCAGTTTGGTCACATGATTATATATTTTTCCCTACCCCATTCGGTCTTTAATTGCTTATAGAGTTTCAAAGTTTTCTTTTCTTCTATACTTTTACAAATCTGCTGCCTATCTTGTACTCTGGTTCTCACTTCCTTTCAAAATCTGCTATGATTTTACTCCTCTGTTCTCCATTAATCTCCCATGCCTATCTCTATTACCATTCTTTCCAATTCCGACCACCAACTATTTGTGTTCTTAATGCTTCTCTGTTGCTTCATGAAGAGATTCAATAATTCATTTTCTTCCCTTTAATACACCTATACCAGAATTTCAATATTCTCTCTATTATTATTCCCCTCCTTTTTGAAACTTAGAAATGTGCTTTTATAAATGGAAGCAAATACCATATCGTTTCAATTGCCCCACCGAAAATTCCTGCACAGTAACTTGAACTCGAAACATAGTGACATTCTGAGATCATTATCCTATTTCCTTGTGAAAAAAGAAATCGCTGACAGTAATTTTCTCCATACCAATGACAGGGCCATGAAATTGGTCCGATTTCATATGAATACCGAATCAACTACAGTAATACTATACGCCTAGGATGAGCGGGAACACATCCCACCTGTACATAAATATCTACTGCTGTAAAAGCACTGCTATCATTTGGACATATTGATCCGCTATCACTGACGTCTGTCGGTAATTTCCGTCATATCTAGTTTCACTTGCATTCCCGGTATTACAGCTGCTACCTGCCGATGTTTTACATGGCGCTTCAGCAGAGAACCACTTCTATTCCTTTATTTATTTGTGTATTTATACTTCCTTAGTAAGTAGAGACTACTGCTGTGAACATCCCGTGAAGAATCGGGTTCCGTACAACGAATCTCCTACAAAGCACACATTATTTAAAATTTATATATTGTTTAAAGTAGCTTCAACAATATCAGGTGAGTCAGCTGCCCCTTATTCTCGAGTTTTATACAATCCTCATTTTATACTCCGACATGAAAACATCGACCCCATTATCCGCGTATTTGACATGGATGTTCAAAACTCAATGGAATTACTACTAACATAGATGTTATCTTATCGCCTATAGTATATTCGTATTTAGACAGCTGACGTTTGCACGTCTTCAAAAGTTCACTGTAACCAGCGAATACTATATGTTAGACGGAATGTTTGCCTCACACGTTTCTACATAGCTCTGTTAGAACGAATGCAGAACTACGATGTTATCTGTCTGCTGTGATGGTGCTTCGAATCCCCTGCCTAGGTATACTAATTTCTTTATCACGTAATACTCACAATTTAGAAGAATTATTTTGAACATTTTTATTATTTTTATTTCTAGCTGTTTCATTTATATTTTATGGTATTGTTTTATGTTTTATAGGTGAAGTACAAGTAGGTAGTTGTTTAAACATGGCTGTAGGTAGGTGCAACTGAAATAAGGATTATTTATACACATTTGAACACAGAAAAAAAGAAAATAACAGCATCAGAGTTTGACGTGGAAGTTAAACACAAATTTGCAGACATATAATTACTGTGATCTTAATAATGTCGTTTCATTGTGGCGCTAGGAATATCCTTTTTCTATTCTTGGAACACGACGCCTCAAATGAAGCAAGTGATCGAACCAATGACCTCCTTAAGTAATGCACGCCCTCTGGGAGTTTATAATTAAATTACTGTGAATTTGGTTCCCAAGTTTTGATGAACATAAAAAATAATTACAATGCTAAGTCATTGGGGGTTATTATACAAGAGAAGTTCATAATCCTATTGAGCTATTTCGGGACTTCACTGAGAGCACGTTCTGCGTTCAATAGTAGGACTTGTATGCCTGGCGCTGTACCTGTTCCCTGAGTTTAACGGTGCAATCCGTTTTCTTTTTCTATCACGTCAGGTTTTTGAGAAAATATAGAATTCGTATTTCATACAATCTGACAGTAGAGCATGGGAAGTTTCTATTGCTAAAGTATAGCACCATTGTATTATGAGTGTTTTAAGCACATATGTAGTATTTATAGCAGAATGAACCTAGATAAGCTGAACGCAGGTGTTTTTACAGCAAAACAGATCAGAAAATTAATGTGTGAATTCAATTTTGAAAATAAAATGAAGTAAACAGAAGAGCTTGGCTAGAAGAACTGCAAAGAGTTTCAAACAATTTCTTAGGAAACACAAGGAGTCAAGATAACAAAACTAAAGTGAACACCCTGTTGGAGAACTTGAGAAAACTTTGTTGTAACATGAGTTTGAAGTTGTATATCCTTCATGCTCACAATGACTATTTTCCGGATTGCTGTCTTGGAATTTACAGTGAAGAACACGGTGAACGTTTCCACGAGGACTTGAAAGACATAGAAAGAAGGTTCCATGGTGCATGTGTTAACATGATGGCAGACGTTTGTTAAGCTCTGAAAACGGAACACACTCTTGATGCGCATGGAAGCCTAGCAAAAAGAAGAACATTTCTTCCTTGTTACGTCATTGCTTTTTTCTATCTAAAGTTGATAATACTTATAAAATGTGCATATATTGTATTTAAAATGACATAATTACATACTTCTTTAGACACACCATGTTCTTGATCATAATAGTGATCTTGTAGAAATGTATAAATACGAGGGCTGTTCAATAAAGACTGATCATAATTTTTTGCGGTCATAACTTTTTCGCATTAAAATTCAATCTTATATTTTGTTAGCTTAATGTAAAACAAACACGCCGTAGTAGCTTCATTTTTGGTACTCCTGGTTGTCGCCTTTGAGAACCAGGCAAGTTTAGACATGTTCAGTATCGCCTACCGCTGAAATGGAGGTAGCATGCAGTTAAAGTTGATGTTAGAGGAAGATTCGGAGTTTCTTTCAAACGTAATCACTGCTGATGAAACTTGGCCACATCAGTTTGATCCTGAGAGCAAACAGGAAATCTCAGTGTGGAAATCTCCTTCATCACCAACCCCCCAAAAAGCAAAAGTGGTTGGTTCTGCTGGGAAAGTCATGGTTATCTCATTCTTTGATATACATGGAATGGTTTATCAGCATGTCGTACCTGCACACACATCAGTAACTGGACATTACTACAGGGATGTCCTGAAAACATTGCCAAGTCCATATCAGGCAAACATGCCGTAGTAGTTCCATTGTTGATACTCCTGGTTCCCGCCTTTGAGAACCAGGCAAGTTCAGACATGTTCAGTATCGCCTACCGCTGCATGAAAGTAGCATGCAGTTAAAGTTGATGTTAGAGAAAGATCCTGAGATTCTTTCAAACGTAATCACTGCTGATGAGACTTGGCTACATCATTTTGATCCTGAGAGCAAACAGCAAAGCCCAGTGTTGAAATCTCCATCACCAACCCCCAAAAAAGCAAAAGTGGTTGCTTCTGCTGGGAAAGTTATGGTCATCTCATTCTTTGATATTCATGGAATGGTTTATCAGCATGCTGTACCTGGACACACCATCAACTGGGCAATACTACAGGGATGTCCTGGAAACACTGCAAGTCCATATCAGGCGCAAAAGACCACATTTCCGTGAAGCAGGCTGCTGCACCAGGATAATACCCGGCCGCATATTGTCTATGTTGTTGCTGAATATCTTGCAAAAATCAACGTGAAGTGCATTCCTCACCCTCTCTGTATTCCGGATTTAGCCCCATGTGACTTTTTTTCTATTCCCTAACTTGAAGAAACGCCTTCGTCGGGGGCATTATCCATCATCAGAAGCAGTGGTGAAGGCTGCGGAGGCGATTTTGAAGGATCTCTCAAAAAATGGTTTCCAGCATGTCTTTGAAGACTGGCAGAAACACTGGAACAAGTGTATCGCATTCAGGGGAGACTATTTTGAGAAGTCCCATCAAAATTATGAGGATGAGTTAAGGTAAGTTGTAAAAAAATTTGTGGTCATTCTTAATTGAACAGCCCTCATACTTGTAAAATGTAAAATCAGCGTAAATTGTGTTTAAAGG